>JAJSOF020000036.1:34439022-34464494 GCA_025594305.2 Periplaneta americana | reverse complement strand
ACAGAAATCACCCTCACCACACAATGTTTGCTCGACTCTATCAGCGTCTTCGAGACGATGGGTCTCTTCGTCCCCGGCATTGGTGGAAGACCGCGTAGACATCCATTCTCAATTGATGATTAGACTGAACATTAAACGTAAACAAACAACAACAACCCTTCTCTTCTCTTTTACAACATCTCAACAAACAAACAGGGTGCACTTGCATACATTGACGTAGGCTCGCGCAAAAACATTTTCAACGGTAACTTGAAACGAAGCGTAAAAAGACATAGGTTGTTTAACAAAACGGTTCCTTATTGTTAGATCTATCACCCTCAGAGTTTGTCGCAGGGGTTTTTGAATCACTCTGTTTTGTAGTAATAAATTATTTTATATTATGCAAATTCAGGAGAAATGTGAAGTATGGGAAGTCGGAGACACAAAATAAAATAAGATAAATACAGGATAACTAGCAACCCCACTTAATGTTTGATAAATCGTGACAGCCACGATATTATAAATTATGAAGACGTTTCTTTTAACTGCCGAACTTCAAGTACAAAGCTAATATGTAGTAAATTTTTCTCATTATGCAAGTAATTCTGGAGAAACCCATAAAGATATGGGAGATAGCAAAATAAATTAAATGAAATATGGGATAGTTAGAAACCTTACTCCGAATGTTTGATTCGTTTTAGCTTTCATAGAATGTGTCATGTTATTTCACAAGTCTTGTTTCTAAATCCATAGTCCATCTCACCAATTTGGGATCGCATCTAAATGATGACATTAGATTCGTATGAGATGACCGAAGTACAGGTAAGGAAAATAACTTTCGAGAAGACCTATTGTAATTGTAGAATATAAAATAACTAATAAAAATGATAGATGAAAATCATAAATGCAAGTAATAATATGAGTCATCATTTTTTTTTACTAACATTTCATATTAACCTGGCTATACCTTTGGATTAACGGTTGAGAATACCAAACATATGTTACTCCCTTCCACGACCGGAGTTTGATGATGCTATAGTCGCGACGCTGTTATTCCCGGCGTGACTCCCCCTCTTTTCTTACGTCTTAGGAAGTGGGGACTCATAAAGTCTAAATCGTAGTATCGTTCGCCATTTTTGTTCTTCGTTGCGCAGCTACCATACGAGGAATCTATTTGACACCGTTAAACATTAGGCCTATCATGTCGTGTCCAATGATAATAAATCAAACGCACTGTAATTCAGAAAATAATTAGCGACAATAACGTCCTCGTGTGCTTTTCTGCGAACGCCTAACGAAAGAGCCCAAATGGCGGGCGATTATATTAAGTATTTATCGAGCCTTAGAACTTCATAACGTCTCACTAACTGAACTATCCAAGGACGTATTCAAAATAATATACCTGTCTACACATAGCATACAATATGGAGAGTGCATTTAAATTGAAAAATAATCAAAATCTGGATATTTAAAGAAATTCTTGAAAATGATGGCCGTTCATTTCTGGTTTCAGTTCTTTTGTGTGCATATTATCGAAAACGTTTTAAAGCATATCTTCTGAAATTGAATGTATTGTTTCTGGAATGTAATTCTTTAATTCTTCCATGTTGTAGGATGCTTAACAAACACAACTTTTTTAAGTAACCCCAAAAGACAAATGCAAAGCATCAGTCGACATGGGAGGCATGATCCTGTGCCTCTTGAAATAATAATTCTGCACCTACTCTATAACAGAGTACCTTACTTCGTATTGTAATCACTTCACTTATGCCCGATACGCACAGATAATTTACTCAGATTGCTGTCTACTGTAAGTCCAAGTAGTTACGTCGCAGGATCTAAAAGGGGGAAATCATGTGTCACTTACTTAACGATGCCCTTTTATTTAAATTATTTTAAACAGTTGTATAATATTACGTAGACGTCCAATTCCTGACAGCAAATCTTTTCGAGAAAAGAGCTAACACAGCTCAGCCACTAACCTTTACAGAGGGGCCAGTAGAAACGGGTGTTGGAAACAGGAAAGCGATGTAACAAACGGATATACTACCTGGCGAAATATGATTCAATAATGAATGCCTTTATTCACTGGAAAATACGACCATATTTCTGGGAAAATACTATACTCACTCACCCCAGTATTATATACTGTGACCGTAAGGCGACTTTGACTGCATATGCGGCCTTGGGTTGAATTCACTAGTGGAGGAGTCGAGAGAAGTACATCCAAAAACTCAGGTATAATAAAAATTGAAGTAAAAATAAAATGATGTCCCTGTAGAAAAAGATAAATAAAATTATGAAAATTGAAAAACTAAATTCCTACATAAATATTACAGAACATTAGTGAATAACACATTAAAAAGACTTTTTGAAATGGAGAGATGTATATATCAAGGAATTTTATGGCGAAGCACTGGGTATCTTGATAAAAATGAAAGATCAGAGGCTTTGCTGAACTTAAGGAAAAGTTTTATGTTTCATCTCACAAGCTAAGTTTATGCATTGTGTCGAAGGTTTCTCACGCTAGTAGTGTCGGTGTTTATTCTTAGCTAATTTCTTGAACTTTCTTCGAACAGATATTACGCGGACACTTGGTAGATCTCTGTAGATGTGGGGGTCACTACGCAGTGGAAATTTATTTTAAAATAATAAATGACGTTCACTGTCATCCATGGCTTTTCTAGACCATATGAAACCTATGACTTCCACGCAACTTTTAGATAGTACGTGTCGCTCCTCTGCCTACATATCGCTTATTAGGATGTAGGTCCTACGTTGCTCAGCCTAATGCACTCTACATCGTCACACAATCAGAAGCCTGTGGATGCGTGATCCCTTTAACTTTTTTAGAATCTCCCGAGATAAGATATTGTTGTGTCATATGCTTATCTCTTTTTTGTGCGTAATGAAAGCGTAGATGCCATTTTATCGATTAATTGTGTGTCGTGAATGATGTCATTATTCTGAAGTGAATCATATCTGAGTTGATATCTCTGATAAAGCTTCAGGAACATGAAGGAGATACGGTTTTGAGACCCTTATGGTTCCGTTTCGGGTGTAAGTTGATGATGTAAATGAAGTATGAAGAGGTGAGAATGAGATAGTCCAAAGCCACACTTTAACAAAAGTTTTCTTTTTTGCGAATTCATTTCTTACACATATGAGGGGCTACTGATAAAATATTATACCATTTACTCAACAAATGACGTAAATATAGACTGAAGAATTTATCATTCCTCACCTAATAGCATTGGACTTTCAGTACGGGTCCTATGAAATTTTTCTAATGTGGCTTAGGACTTATTTTTCTCACCCGTATAACAAAGATAAATTATACAACGCTCGTTTGATATACTGATGATTCCGTTTCGGGTGGAAGTTGATGACCTGTAATAAAATATAACAAAGGCAAACATATTATACAACGCTTGCTTGAGATCTTGAGGGTTCCGTTTGAGAATTAAAAAGGGTTAAAAAAAAAAATTTTTTCAACGCTTTTTGAGGTTTTGGGTTCCTTTGGGATGGAAGGAAAATTAAATGAAGAAAACAAAGAAAATTATTACAAGCTCGTTTGAGATTTGGGGTTCCGTTTCGGTGGAAGTTAAATTTTTAAATGAAGAAAAAGGGAAAAAATTAAACACGCTCGTTTGAATCAAAAGGTTCCGTTTGGAGGGAAAGGGAACTAAAATAAATATAAAAAGCAAATATTTATAAAACGCCTTTAAGATCTTGATTTTTTGTTTGGAATGGAAGGAAATGTAAAATGAATTAACAAAGAAAATAAAAACCCCTTTTTGAGATCTTGATGTCCGTTTCGGATGAAGTTGAAATGAAAAAGTATAACAAAAAAATTATTCCCGCTTGTTTGAGGTCTTGATGGTTCCGTTCGGATGGAATTTAAAAATTTAAAATAAAATAACAAGACAAATTATCAACGCTTGTTTGGGGTTTGATGGTTCCGTTTGGGAGGGAAAGGGAAAAAAAATGAAGTATAACAAAGACAAATTTTTAAACAACCTTGTTGAGTCTTGATGGTTCCGTTTGGGAGGGAAGTTAAAAATGTAAAATGAAGTATAACAAAGACAAATATTTATAAAAGCGCGAATGTGATGGTTCCGTTTGGGAGGGAAGTTGAAAATGTAAAAATGAAGTATAAAAAAGACAAATTATTAAAAACCTTGTTGAGTCTTGATGGTTCCTTTTGGAGGGAAGTTGAAAATGTAAATGAATATAAAAGAAAAATTATAACAAGTTTGTTGGATCTTGATGGTTCCGTTTGGGTGGAAGTTAAAAATGTAAAATGAAATAACAAAGTAAATTAAAAACGTTTGTTGAGATCTTATGGTTCCGTTTGGGATGGAAGTTGAAAATGTAAAATAAGTATAACAAAGAAAATATATTATACAACGCTTGCTTGAGATCTTGATGGTTCGTTTCGATGGGTTGAAAATGAAAAATAAGTATAACAAAGACAAATTTTACAACGCTTGTTTGGGGTCTTGATGGTTCCGTTTGGGAGGGAAGAAAAAATGAAAATGAAGTAAAAAAAGCAAAATATATTATACAACGCTTGCTTGAGATCTTGATGGTTCCGTTTGGGATGGAAGTTGAAAATGTAAATGAAGTTAACAAAGACAAATTTTTACAACGCTTGTTTGGGGTCTTGATGGCCCGTTTCGAGGAAGTTAAAAATGTAAATGAAGTATAACAAAACAAATTTATTGCTTGTTTGAGGTTTTGATGGTTCCTTTGGGAGGGAAGTTAAAAATGAAAAATAAATATAACAAAGAAAATTATTATAAAACCCTTGCTTGAGATCTTGATGGTTCCGTTTCGGATGGAAGTGAAAATTTTAAATGAAGTATAACAAAGACAAATTTTACAACGCTTGTTTGAGGTCTTGATGGTCCTTTTTCGGATGGAAGTTAAAATTAGAAAAGATAAAAAAGATAAATTATAAAAAGCCTTTTTTGAGATCTTGATGGTTCCGTTTCGGGTGGAAGTTGATATGTAAAATGAATAACAAAGATAAATTACACAGCGCTCGTTTGAGATCTTAAGGTTCCGTTTCGGATGAAGGAAAATAAAATGAATATAACAAAACAAATATATTATACAACGTTTGTTAGATCTGATGGTTGTTTTGGAGGGAAGTTGAAATGTAAATGAAGTATAACGAAAATAAAAAACCCTTTTGTTGAGATCTTGAGGGTTCCGTTTGGGATAAGTTGAAAATGAAATAAATATAACAAAGACAATTATTAAAAACCCTTGTTGGTCTTGATGGTTCCGTTCGGAGGGAAGTTAAAAATGTAAAATGAAGTTAAAAAAGACAATTATCAACGCTTGTTGAGTTTGAGGGTTCCGTTTGGGGATGGAAGTTAAAAATGTAAAATGAAGTAAAAAAAGACAAATTATTACAACGTTTTTTGGGTCTTGATGGTTCCGTTTGGGATGGAAGTTAAAATGTAAAATGAAGTATAACAAAGAAAAATATATTATAAACGCTTGCGGTCGATGGTTCCTTTGGGGAGGGAAGTTGAAAATGTAAATGAAGTATAACAAAGACAATTATTAAACCTTGTTTGGGGTCTTGATGGTTCCTTTCGGATGGAAGTTGAAAATTAAATGAAGTATAACAAAGAAAAATTTAAACAACGCGGAGATCTTGATGGTTCCTTTTGGGGTGGAAGTTGAAGGGAAAGAAGAAAAACAAAGAAAATTAAACCCTTTGAGATCAAAAAGGTTCCTTTTGGGGAGGGAAGTTGAATTAAATGAAATGTAAAAACAAATATTATACAACGCTTTTGATCTTGATGGTTTGTTTCAATGGAAGTTGAAAATGTAAAATGAAGTATAAAAAGAAAATTAACAACGCTGTTTAGTCTTGATGTCCGTTTGGATGAAGTTAAATGGAATAAATATAACAAAGACAAATTATTACAACGCTTGTTTGAGATCTTGATGGTTCCGTTTCGGATGGAAGTTGAAAATGTGATGAATATAACAAAGACAAATTTTTACAACGCTTGTTTGATCTTATGGCTCCGTTTCGAAAATTGAAAATGTAGAATGAAGTATAAAAAAGACAAATTATTACAACGCTTGTTTGAGGTCTTGATGGTTCCGTTTGGGATGGAAGTTGAAAATAAAAAAGTAGTATAACAAAGACAAATATATTATACAACGCTTTTGAGATCTTGATGGTTCCGTTTGGGATGGAAGTTAAAAATTAAAAGGATAACAAAGACAAATTATTCCCCTTGTTTGGGGTCGATGGTCTTTCGGATGGAAGTTAAATGTGAATGAAGTATCAAAGAAAAAATTATTACAACGCCGTTTGAGATCTTGAGGGTTCCGTTTGGGGTGGAAGGATATGTAAAATGAAAAATAACGAAGATATATTACACAGCGCTCGTTTGAGATCTTAATGGTTCCGTTTGGGAGGGAAGGATGATCAAAATAAATATAAAAATGAAATATATTATACAACGCTCGTTTAAGATCTTGATGGTTTATTTGGGGAAAAGGGAAAGAAAAAAGATAACAAAAAAAAAATTACACAACGCCGTTTGAGATCTTGATGATCCCGTTTGGGATAGAAGTTGATAATGTAGAATGAAGTATAACAAAGACAAATTATTACAACGATCGTTTGAGATCTTAATGGTTCCGTTTCGGATAGAAGTTGAAAATGTAAAATGGTATAAAAAAGACAAATTATTAGAACGCTCGTTTGAGATCTTGTGATTCGTTTGGGATGAAGTCGATAATGGAATGAAGTATAACAAAGAAAAATTTTTGGAACCTTTTTGAGATTTTGAAGATCCTTTTTCGTGAAAAGTTGATAATTCAGAATGAAGTAACAAAGACAAATTATTACAACGCTCGTTAGGGATCTTGTGGTTCCCGGAGGGAAAGGATCATGAAATGAAGTATAACAAAGGTTATTATACAACGCCGTTTGAGTCGATGGTTCGTTTCGAGGGAAAATTGATGATCTATAATTAATAAAAAAAAATAAATTATATAATGCTCTTTTGGGGGTCCGTGGTTACATTTGGGATGGTAGTTGATCAAAAATAAGTATAAAAAATACAAATTATAAACGTAATCTGCCCCCTCTATTCTGTAGGTAAATTTATGACATTCAACAACCCCCCATAATATTTCTGCCTATTAAGACTTTGTAGTACATTAAAATTTTGTGGCATTTCCATATTCTAGCTATGAAGGATGATGAATAATGGAATGTAAAAAAATGCAACACAATCTTCCTATACTGAAACTGAAATCCTTTCCACATCTTCTTTTTTTAATCTTTTTCCCCCCAAACATTTTCCCTCCAGGTTTATCTTGGAAAATTTTTTTGCCCCTCTGCGCTCTTTACCCTATCATTTAACTGGTTTGCAAAAATTTTATATTTTTAATGTTTTTGGGTAGAATCAAATGTTTTATAAAGCCTATTGTTCATTTGTCCGAATTTTCTATTTTTGTTTAAAACTTTTAAATATTCTATACAGGGTGTTTAAAAATAGGGGGGATTTTCAGGTATGTATTTCCCACATTGACAATCAAAATATTCATTACAAATGTGTCCGGAAATGCTTTATTTATTATGGCCTTCCCATTAAATTCCCAGAACATTTTTTTTTCCCAGGTCGTTGCCGTCAAAGGAGCATTCAGGGGGCACTCTGACAGTTCTTTCCCAGGCGAAGGTTACATTCGTTTGTGTAGGGGTTTGGGGTGTGCGATATGTTTCAAATCAAGAGCGGCAGAGATACACTTCATGTACGGTAAGGCGGACGGCAAGCTGCGCTGGCTCGTCGTTTGTACCAGGGAGGCCCCCTAGCGACAATGTCAGATCGGGAAAACATTTGTACGTCTCCCTTACCGCCTGGCAGTATGGAAAAAACTCTCCTGGTTTGGGAAGGACGACCAAACAACCCAAAAACCGAGGATTCTGGAGGGGGTGAACATGACTCCTATCAGCACAGAAAGGGGAGCGTTGCAAGTCAATGTTCCCCATACGCTGTCTGGGGACTGTTGAAAAAGTATCAATTGTATCCTTTTTTTGCGACGGTACAGGCCCGTCCGCAGTTACCCTGCAGAGTTAGGTTCTTTGGTTTTTGAGCGTGTGGTGTAAATCCGAATTTTCCTGCCTTAGTATTATTTACAGATGAAGCACAGTTCAAGGATGGCATAAAAAAATTTTCACAATCCATGTATGGGCGTAAAAAACCAGCATGTTCCATCTCATCACCAGTTGCGGGTTCTCCTCAACATGTGGGCCGGTATCTTGGGATCGATTTTTGGGACCCCATGTTGTAAACAGACTTCGGGGCGGGGTTCCAAACTTGTGGAAAACCCCCATACCTCATGTTTTGAAGACACTCCACTGATCAATAATCAAAAATTCACTTCTTGCATGATGGCGCCCTGCACACTTCAGTCGTACGGCCGCCGGTATTTGGGATCAATTTCCCGATCGATGGATAGGTGATGGCCCGTTCCTTGGCCTCCACGCTCACCTGATCTGAACCTTCTCGATTTCTCCTTGGGGCCTTTTAAAAATCATTGGTTTATTCGTTCCGGTGCCTGTTTTGGAACCCCCGGGAATCGTTGGGGATGTTCTGGACATAAAAATACCCTGGAGTTTGGGATGTGTTCCGGTCAATGAGACATCGTGTGAGGGCTGTATTCGCAGAGGGGAACATTTTGAACATCTTCTGTAATAAACGACCTGCGGAAAAAAAAAACTTTTGGTGAATTTCAATGTTGTGAAGGTAACTCGGAAATAAACCTTTTCCCGGACACATGTTTAAGGGAAATTTTTGATTGTTAACTGGGAAAAACATACCAAATTATGCCCCCTATTTTTTAAAAACCCTTTTTAAATATTTCGTTTTCTATGTTTTCGTCATAGTTTTAAAATCCAAGACAATAAACCATAAACCACGGTTTAATGACAGTTTTATATGTCTTGATCTTGCCTGCTCTTTGGGTTTTTTTTGACTCTTAGTATATTTAGAAATTATTCTAGATAATATAATTATTTTTTAGATTTTATTCTCTTAACTTTTCCCCCAAGATTCTCAAAATAGTAAGACATCATCTTAGAAATTTAAATAAACAGTTGAACGTCGATCCCACAAGTTTACTGCCCAAGTTCTGATGTTGTGGAATGAGACGGAAATTCAAAAAATGACGCGTAAATAATCATTGATTATGTAATAATAGAGGTTAGCTATTTATCTTAAACACAGCGCCTTCGGGGGCCGGGAACTTTAAAGTTTAAGAAAGGGGTCCGCGCCAGAAAACGTAGCTGAAGACTGGTAAAGTTATGTAACTTTGTATTTTAAAACTAAGGTTTTGAAATTTAAGGGGGAAATGTCTCAGATCAATTCAATGTTTGTCATTTTCATTGCTGGTGGCCTTGATGTTCCATGCCAATCGTTGGACCCGATATTCGTGGGTTCAAACCCCGGGCCCAAAGACGACAGTAGTTAGTAGGGTTTCCCAAAGGGATATAATGTACCGTGCGTCTAATTAGATATGTAAAACCTCTGCCCCCATAAAGAACAACTTAACAATTTTCCTCACGTTAAAACGACGACAAGTAAATTCTGTATTTAAAAACGTCCTTAAAAAAAATATTAACCTATTGAAGAGTAAAATACCTGAATATCTTTTTACACACATTAAAATGTAAAGTCGATAGATTCAATTTTAATGCACAAACATTCGGAAATTGATGTATTTTAAATTTTAATGAATTAACGCTGTTCAACATAGCTGAAAGTTTGAATAATTAGTTTTGTTTTAGAAACAGCTCAAAAAATTTGTCAACATCTGACAAAATTACATGTCGGGGGAGAAAGTAAAAAAGGCAATTGAAATGATTGAACGACGGAAATTTAAAAAATATGAACGAATGAACGAGTGATTGAATGGGGAAGTGAAGAAACGAAAAGGGTTATTGAAGTGAAGGAAAATGGGGGTTTAAAAAACGAATAAGTAAATGGGCAGTGAAGGAACTAATGACAAATGGACGAGTGAAGGGAAATGTGGTAAATGGACGAATGAAGGAAAATAAGATAAATGGACATGAAAAAAAAGAATCAATGGACGAGAAAGGGAAATAATAAGTAAAAGGACCCGTAAGGAACTAATGCTAAATAGACAGTAAAAAACAAATGAGTAAATGGACGCTGAAGGAATAATGAGTAAATGGATGAGTAAAGGGAAACAAGAGAAAATGGGACGTAAAGGAAACGAATATAAATGGTGAGTGAAGGAATAAGAGAAAATGGCGAATGAAGGAACGAATAGTAAATGGATGATAAGGAAGATTGAAAAATGGACGAGTGAAGGAACGAATGATAAATGGACAGTGAAGGAACGAATGAGAAAATGGACGAGTGAAGGAACGATTGGAAATGGACGGGTAAGGAAGAATGAGTAAATGGACGAGTAAAGGGAACGATTAGAAAATGGACAGTAAAGGGAAAAATGAGAAAGGGAGTGAAGGAACTAATATAATGGAGAGTAATGGACTAATGAGTAAATGGACAGTAAAGGGAACTAATGAGTTAATGGATGAGTAAAAACTTGATTGTTGGACAGTGGAAAAGAATGATTGTATGGACGAGGAAGGAACTATATAAATGGACAGTGGGGAACGATTAGTAAAGGGACACTAAAGGGAACTAAGGTAAATGGATGAGTGAAGGAACGAATGAGTAAATGGAGAGTAAAAGGAACGAATGAGTAAATGGACGAGTGAAGGAACGATTGAGTTGGACGAGTGAAGGAACGATTGATAAATGGAAAAGTAAAGGAAGAATGAGTAAATGGCAGTGAAGGACAAATGAAAAAATGGACAATAAAGGGAACAATGAGTAAATGGACAGTGATTAAAATGGACAGTAAAGGGAACAATGATTAAGGGATGATAAAGGCAAGAGTTTGGATGAGTAAAGGAACAAGTTGTATGGACGGGGAAAGGGAACGAATGTTGTATGGAGAGTGAAGGAAATACTGAGTAAATGGACGAGTGAAGGAACATGAGTAAATGGACGAGTGAAGGAATTTAAAAATAAAGGGACAGTGAAAAACTAAGAGAAAAGGGGCGAGTGAAGGAACTAATGAGTAAATGGCCGGGGAAAGGGAACCCAAAGGGATAAAATGAACTTTTTTATACAACTATTTGGTAATGATACGTCTACTACGCAACTACTTTTTGTGATACTTATTTTAAAATGGTTGAACATTACAAAAAAAAAATAGAATTGATTTTTTTATTATAAGCATTAATAACAATATTTAAAATTTTTATTATATTAACCCTGCAGTTGACGTTGTAAAAGAATATTTAATAGGGAAAAAAATTGGTACTTCCCCCTTATTTTAGTAGCATTTTTGTAATATCTGATTCATTTTATAAACAAAAATCTATCTTGAAACTAATAATAAAAAAATGAATCCCTTTTGAGGAAGAAAATAATAATAATAATAATAATAATAATAATAATAATAATAATAATAATAATAATAATAATAATAATAATAATAATAATAATAATAATACAATCACCCCTCCACAAAGGACATGTTCTAATCTAATAAAAATAATACATTTAGTTTTTTTTAAAAATTAATTTTTTTTCGAAGTGGGTAAAACGTTGTGATATACTTTGTAACTCCATATTAATACTGCTGGTTATCAAACCGCCCCGCGGGTCGTTTGACGACTTTCCCAAAGTCATATTGTGTATAAATGTTGCAATATTTGTAACATAAAAAACAAAATTAACACCCTACACACCTAAAAAAATTTAAGCGACGTTTTCTTCCAGCAATATTCCTTTGTTTGTCACACCATGAGTTTTTTATTTTCTATTATCCCTTTATGATGTATTTTTCAAGATCAAGTCCCCCCTGTGGGTAACGGTCAGCGCGTCTGGCCCGAAAAATGGCCCCGGGGTTTGATTCCCCGGGCGGGGGGAAAAACTGGTTGAGGGTTTTTTCCCGGGTTTTCCCCCAACCCCAAAATGAGCAAATGCTGTGTAACTTTCGGGGTACCCCCACTCATTTCACCGGGATTATCACCTTCATCTCATTCAGACTCTAAATAACCTAAGCTTTGATAAACCGTTAAAAAAATCTAAAAAAAATAAAAAAACAAGATCGAGTAAAATTTAAGGGGATTCCCCTAAAGCTCTGGGCCTTTTTTGCCGGTTGAGTTCGTCCCGGGGCCAGGTCGAGGCAGTTGAAACATCATTAAAAATCTATTATTACTATCGAGTAAAACTGAATTTTCTTTTCATACCTTTACTTTCCATAACTGCATACTTAAAGGGAATTATAATTAAAAAAAGAGGCCTTCGTTTATATTCTGAAAAAATTAAAATTCAACTATTTATACAATATTTTATAATACCCTTCAAAAAATCAACAGTCACTGCCCCCCTGAATACTATAATAATTATTCGGAGCGGAATTGACGAAATAATTATGCTAACAACCCGGGTTTTTCTTTAAAGGAAGTGATGGCATCGGGTTTAAAATTCTTATCAATATTAACAATGGGGATCTAACCACCATTCTAATCAGATTGGTACCTGGGCCCTAGGATCTATAAAATTTAATGGCATTTGAAACATGATGAAGGAACTGAATTGTTGGGGAAAAATTTAAAAAAATTATAATAAAATTTTTATCTTGGTGACTCATTTTTTAATTGCTGAATGAGAAAATTACACACGGATGGATATGGATTTTCTGATTGCTGTTACATTAAATGAAATACTAAAGTTACCAACCAATAGTTTAAAACTAGATTTTAAATTTGGGTTTTTTTAATCCTTTCTACTCTGTAGATGAGTTTCTTAACATAAATTAATACGAAATTGTTTTTTTAAAAAATAAAGTTATTTAATTATTACAATTATTACATAAAGTGAAGTTTTTAATTAAATTTTTGAGTTGCAAAAAGTTTTGTGTTTTCATTCTAATCACTGTTTTCAATTATATTTTATTTTCAAATGTATGTTTTTTTTACAAGTATCACTGTATGTTTAATGGCTTAATAAATTGAATTGAATATAAAATTAAGAATATCATAATCGAGTTATTTTTATTACTATTTTATTAAACAAGATGTGCATAAAATAGCAGTTTCATATGACACGTGAAATATCTGATTATTATTGTTGTTTTGGGGTAAAATATGCATAATATTATGAAAATATAGGGAACTCAAACTTACTTTGATTCACTGAACAACAAGAATTTTGTTCCGACTTAAAACAATTTTCCCTTAGGGTTTTATGCGCTGAATCCGAAAAAATTCATCTCTTTTCCGTATCAAAAGATTTTGATATGCTATGATTTCACTTTTCGATAAGCGCTCCCCAGGAAACATCGGGCCGGGTTTGGGGGGTATAAAAAAAAAAAGTAAAAAATTTTTTATGAGTTTATGACTTATTTCCGGTTTTTTATGGTTGTTGGCATGTTTTTTTAAACTTTTAATAAATAAAAATATATTGGTTCTTTCATTAAATAAATTTTATAACAATCAAAAAAACACATGGGGGATATAAAGGGAAAAGTGACCAGTTTGAGTGAAGGCAAATTAAAAGAAAGGGATTTTTATCGGTCCCAAATTCACAAAAGTTACCGACCCTTTTTTTGAGGAAAAATTTCCTTGGGCCCACAGAAAGAATGGCGTGGGGGTTTTAAAACGTTTTCAAATTTCCAAATTTAGGCAGAAACTAAAAGAACTTGTTGTGGAAACATGTTAATGCATTTAAAAAATGGGAAAGTAATATGTCTCTCAAAATACGCTTTTTTAAAATTTTCATTTGGATATCTTTCCTCCCAACTTTGAGGGGGGGGGCATGGGAAAAGATTTACACAAAATATCTCAAATGGAAAGGCGATATAAAGGAAGATCATCTCCAGCATGCTTCAGACATTGTTGGTTCCTTGTAAAAGCATCACGGTTTAGTTAAAAACAGAAGTCATCCAAAAAATTTTTTAAAAAGTGAAAATTCCGAGATTTTTCTCATTATCCCATGAAATATTTTTATTGTTTTTTTTTAAACTATGTAAAATCTTTTTTTATACACTTTTTTAAAGTATTATGGGGAATTTTAACCCTCTTGGTTAATTTTATCAGTGCAGTGAAAAATTAAAAACAATTTTTTCAAAAAAAATAATTCATTTTCCAGAAAATGGATGGGGGGGCAATTTGGATTTTAAATTCAGATTTAGGATACACATATCATATTATTCCCCTATTTTATTTTGGAGAAAAAAAAAAATTTTTATTAAAAAAAACTTGCATAAATAAAAACATCAAACAAACATGTTTCATTATTGTTAATTGAATAAAATAATTATGAATAAATGATTTTAACTAAACTTTTTAACTGTTTACATTAGGTAAAATATGCATAAAAAAAACAAATTAAAAAGGCAAACGATTCCCGTTTTTTATAGTTACTAGTATACAGGGAAAGAAAAATATCGCCGCCACGTGACTTGCTGTTTTATGCTTTGGGGCATTATATTAACCAATAAGATCAATACGCGACTACGCAAATGCAAACTAACAAGGTTGAAACAATGCCCTTTGTGCGATTTTCAGTTTTTATTATTATTATTATTATTATTATTATTATTATTATTATTATTATTATTATTTTTTAAACCCTATAAAAATACGATATCGAAATGCAAACGGTTATTGATATTATTTTTTATAAATAAAGCAAGGAGAAAACGTATTAAACTTTCATTATTTTTTGTTAAATATGTAACAGAAAAAAAGAAAAACCGGGGGGAGGACTTTTTATCTTTTCTGTGCAATTTACACCCTCTTAGCTCATTGTTGAAAAGATCCCAAAAACTTTTCCCCCCTCCGGCATCGCGTCGATAAAGGGCGGGGCTTTTCTGCGTGTTTACGAAAGTGTAATGTAGCTTTTTCTCTAGTAAGACGTCTTATCTTGATGCCCAAACTTGGCGAGTTGTTCGTATGAATATCAGTGCATTTAGTTTAGTGAAGTTCGCCAGGTAGAAACGCAACAGGACTTGTTTATTAACACTACATATGGTGAGTAATACTGAAACACTTTCACATGGATCCTACATTTAGCAACAACGCCTGTGGAAAACTTGTAATCTCATGTAACCCATGTGCAGCAAGTAATATCGGAATGCAGCCATCATAATTTGTTCAATCAATAACTCCTTTTAGATATATTAACTTCCCTCTATCGCAGCGCTTCTCAAACTTTTGAAGTGGGGACTACTTTTTAAGTCAGAACAGTTCCGCGGACCACCTTACTCTTGTTCCTTCGAAAGCAAATTTAGCATATTTTAATAGCATATACTTATATTTTAAAATATAATTAATTTATTATAATACTTTTCTAATTATATTTTTGTAGTCAATCACAAATAACTTATAACAAATTCTGTGCATTGTTGATTCATCGCTTGCCTGTTAGCATTAGTTGTTTGAAAATCCTTCTTATGTGGTACACGCTGGTAGTTGTCCATGTCTCTGTTAAATATCGCCTATTATAAATAATGGAAAACTGGCTTCGATCCGGATCTTTGAAAAGAAAAGAACATGATGATACGCTTCATTTTTAAGCAGTGCTAATAGTTCAGAAGCTGTGTGATGAAACAGGCTAATATCAGTGATTAGAATGTCATTAAAGGAATATCTAGTCCTAGTGATAGCTATTCAAAGAAAAAAATACTTTCGTAAATAGACAAGAGTTATTTGGAACTTGGATTTACTTGGTGTGAATGTGAGAGTGAACCAAAACCTCGGTGCGCTGTTTGTTACGAAGTAAGCTTTCAAATGAGTGTATGAAACCCGCGAAATTGAAACGGCACGTAGAGACGAAAGACGCAAGTGTAAAAAGTAAAACTGTCTGATTTTAAAATAGGCAGAGCTAACATTTCTTATATATCGTCATTTGGAAAAACAAATAAAAAATATTAACGCAGAAACATGCCCGATTTTCAACAAGTAAAGATGGTGTACAACGTACAATTGCGTGCCCATTTCAATGTGCAGACTGTGTCGGCAAAACTATTAAGAAAGTCGTCAAAACATCAAAGGTTCGATCCTCTGTTATGAATTTGGGTGGTTTCTGGCTGGGTTATAGAGGCTCAGCCAGATGTGCAGGGAAATGACACATTCATAGTTCATAGTACTTTAAATCTCTGTTTTGTTGCTGAGAGTAGAGTGGGAAGTGGGTAGACAGGTAGAGTAATAAATTTCCATAAAATATTAGTACTGAGAGAAAAGGTGAAAGGTGATTGCCATGTGACATTTCCAAATTCTGAGATTTTCAGCTATAGTGTGATACGCAATTCGTTTGAATTTTATTATTTCTTGTCTTTTTGAAGGACCACAAGGACAGAACTCGAGGACCAGAGGTGGTCCGCGGACTGTAGTTGAGAAACGCTGCTTAGGGATCGTGTTCCAAACATTAGTATTACTGCTTTGATTTAAAGCAAGTAAGTCAGTGTAGGCAGATTTCACTGGTCAACAGTCATTTGCACAGATATAAAACTAACAAATTCTTACTAATTTCGACCTCCTGAATTCAAAAATGACAAGAAAATGTTCCATCAGTTGGAGTTTTCGAGATGCACAATAAATTCTTTTTCTATGCATTTATTTAAAAATCACCGTAGGCTATTTCATGTGTAACTATTTTGTTTACAAATGCGACGACCCATTATATGAAAGCAAATTAGTATACAGTAGACTACCATGTTAAAAGCACTTGTAGAAACGGAAATTATTTTATTGCTCTTTTACGAGTCTATTTGGGAGGGTAAACAGGTCCGCGGTATGAATTCGGTTGAGTTTACCTGATTTTACTTCAGATGTGTTTTCTTTCACTATGAGATTTAATGACATTACTGTAGTTTATATTTTTTGCAATAGACCACCCTGTCAAAACCACTTCTAGAAGCGGAAATTGTTTCATTGCCCTTTTCGGTTCCATTTGGAGGAGAAACAGGTTTTCCATGAAATCGCTTCAGTTTACCAGGAGATTTCCGTGTGTTAGTATTCTGTAAGACATGTATTTCTTTAAAGTGTGCTTTAATGATAATATTCAAAGTACGAATGGTTTATATGTGCGGATTTGATGGTTGTAGCATTGTTTATTGGAATGCAATTAGGCTGCACAAAATTTTGCTATTTTCTGTGAATGGGACAGTCACGATCGAGATAAGCATTATAAAATAAAACAACAATCACTAGAGCCAGAGAAGAAAAATATTATACATCAACCTTGAACCTCAAAGTAAAGTAATTTTACCTCTTATACATTAAGTTAGGTTAATGAAGAATTTTGTTAAAGGGATGAATCATGAAACATATCCAGGAAAATTTCCTGCTATTAGTGACTCAAAAATAAGAGAGGGAGTTTTCAATGGACCACAAATTAGAGAAATAATAAAGAAAAATCACTTCCGAATCTTTTGTTGGAAGAAAAAGAGAGAGCCGCCTCGATTGCATTCAAGGAAGTTGTATTAAATTTTCTGGGTAACCGTAGAAGTGAGAACTATGAACTATGAACTTACTGTTGGCGTATGAAACTATGGGTTGTAAAATGTCCTGAAGATTCACTTCCTTCACTCCCATCTTGACTTTTTCCCCGAGAATTGGCGATTTCAGTGATGAGCATGATGAGTGCTTTCATCAAGAAATTTCAACTATGGAAAAAGATACCAAGGACAGTGCAGTACCAATATGCTAGCAGACTATTGTTGGACTTTAGCTCGTGTTGTGCCTGATACCACTATCAAAGAAAATGCAGAAAAAGAAAGCTGTAATCTTCTGAACAGTGAATATTTTACCTTATTGTCATTGTATCTGTGGCCGGCAGGAAAAGGTCTGAAGTCAGTTTTTGTGAAAATGAGATTTTTATATATTTTGAAAGCGGAAACAATTCTCTGATTTTGTAAAACGGTTAAAGTCAAATAAGACTTCTGACTGGATAGAGCGTTACCAAATGTCCTAAGTACTTTTTGAATCGAGCACACACAGAATAAAGGACTTGAGAATATTTAATACTTTATTCCTTACAAACCGTCACATGTTTACTTTCCATGCTTCCCCATTAACAAAGGTCTAACTTGTATTTTGGCTATTTTATCGCATACTGATGCCCTTTCCTTTTAAAACTTTAGCACTAGGTAAAGAGTCCTATATTGTTTAAGATCTATTTTGCATTCCTATTAATTTACATTTCTCATTTATTTTGACATGAAAAAGGTCTTATGTTTACATAGTCCCTTCTACTCAGTTTGGGTTCTAGTCTTAAAAGGGCTTAAGTGCGGCTATTTTTGAAAATAATCAAGAACATTGTTAAATGAGCAGTATTACCTATTTTAGAATAAATATAAACAAATAATATCCAGCAAAAACTTCTTAAGTAAAAACGTCTATAATTGACACCAATTTCAATCTTTCTGCTACTCTCTTGAAAAGTATAACATTTTTACGTAAAACCTTTTTCCTCCGGCCACAGATATAAAGCAGTATTTTGAATAGATATAAATTCGAAAATTTCTCAAAACCGTAACCAACAACTGTTTTTTTATTGTCATGTTCGTATTCAGGAAGTTCAAATTATATATAAAACATGTATCACTTGCCCAGCGCAAAAAAAAAAAAAAAAAAAGTTAAAATTTGTTACAATGTTTTTCGTCGGGTATTATGGTTTTACTACAAATGACAGTGTAAAATTTTATGAAAAGTTAAGCTATATGTTTAATTACATTAGAGTATTCACTTGGTTTTAACCCTTGTTTTTCCGTTTTTAATATATGGCGCTTGGCCCACTATGGCTCTGAACCCTTCGTATAATGGAAATTATATTGACATTGTTATACGGAATTCTTTTGTCACAGATCTCCTTGACTTGTATATGTTACAGAACAGTGGAAAATATTTATTAAGGTATGTTACATAATAGCCATAAAATGCATAATTTTATGGAACTCGGAGATCAGCAAAAGGAAAAACAGTGTCAGGTTGTGTGATTTTCATATGCACAAGTTTCACAACGAAAATATTTTAAACAATGTTGTATAATGGGCTCATGAACCGCAGTTAGAATTTATTTTATTTAACGATACATGAAATTTATAATAATAATAAACTGTTGCAGAGAGCTTGGGTCAATTATCATTTGTCCTCTTTATCATTTCTTCACAAACCCACAGTCATTGTAGTTTTCTTGTGGTTGTGTGCGATCGTATTACACTCCGGATTAAGTCTTATTTTGAAATTAATTACTGCTAAGTAACATTACAGCCTTGCTCTGTTACCTTTCTTCTCTAAGACTTGTTTATACATGTGCCAAGATTTTCTTTTTGCATAGTAATAAGACAATTTTTATCTTGGATTCACGTTGAATTTCTGGGAAGAATATTCTCATATCATCTGTAAACATTGATGTCATTTTCCTACCAACTCTTTATTATTTTGTACTTCACATCGCTCCAAAGACATTATTGTAAGAGGAATATAATATTATGTATAATTGTATTTTTATTGTGTAATATTGTATTGTGTATTCTAATTGTATTGTGTATCTAATTTTATTGTGTATTGTATAATTGTATTGTATATTGTAATTGTATTGTGTATCTAATTGTTTTGTGTATCTAATTTTATTGTGTATTGTATAATTGTATTGTATATTGTAATTGTATTGAGTATCTAATTGTATTGTGTATCTAATTGTTTGTGTATCTACTTTTATTATGTGTGTATCTAATTGTTTTGTGTATCTAATTTTATTGTATTGTATAATTGTATTGTGTATTCTAATTGTATTGTGTATCTAATTGTTTTGTGTATCTAATTTTATTGTGTGTTGTATAATTGTATTGTGTTGTAATTTTATTGTGTATTGTTTATATTGTTTATACCACTGCCACAGGTGCTTCCACTTGTAGTGTAAATAAATACATACATATATAATTGTAACTATTACTGATATGTAACTATTATTTGAAAGGTATTGTAGGGTGTAAACAGACTGTACTTCTCAGTCTACTAAACATGATGTTTAGTGAAATTTTTATTTTTCTTCTATTTTTGTTTTTAATTCAAAATATCATGTTTTTAGGGTTAATAGTAATTCTAGTATTTTTGTATTTTCTGTTCGAGTAAATGTGAACGTCACTGCCAATGACCTTCCGTCCAACACACACTAACGCCACCATAATAGAGAGACAACAGAGTTCTGATTTGTAAACAAGGATATCACGTACGTAGCGGATCGAAGTAAATAATGACGGTCTACTATTATTTACAAAAACATTAGCCTCGAATAACATTTTTTTTCTAGGAAGCTACAAAATACAGAAAAAATTTATTAGACTTTTTCTTGTTCAGTAATTTATGTTCAATCACAGTATATTTTTTGGCAGTTTATATTGTTCATCTTATAGAGGGTGATTCACGAGGATTTACCGTCACTTACGGAGCTTATTTCAGAAGACACACTCAGAAAAAATGTCTGTATAAACATTTGTCCTAATCTCAATATTTTTTTAGAATTACAATAATTTGAAGTTGTTTTGTAAATACCATTTTCTTTAATTTTAAGGGTAAAAATATTACAAATAGATAATGAACTATTCAGAAGCATTTCTTTAATTGGCTAGTATTCTAAAGCTAAAATTGTGTTGTTAATTATTTTGCACAGATTTTATTTTTCAATTTTTAACTAAAAATGATGTTATTCTACGCAACTTATCACAAAACTTATTTACCAAATCATACGACTTTAGGAACTTGATTCTTTACAGTTTAATTATGCATCTAATGTACAGTCTTTAAGAATTTACGAGCCTGGCGTGATTTGTAACGAATTGTTGTGATAAATGCGTAAGAAATGTAATTTTGTAGTTAAAAATAAAATAAAAAATCTATCGAAACAACTATGGAATTCACAACATATTTTTAGCTTCAGAATACTAGCTAATTAAGGAAATGATACTCTGAATAGTTCATTCTTTATCTATAGGCCTAATATTCTTTAAAACTTAAAACTCCAAGGTAATGGTATTTATAAAACAACTTCAGAGATAGTGTCCCTTCTATTAAGATTAGGACATGTTTATGATATTTTTTGCTCAGAAAGTCTTCGGAAATAAGCTCCAAAGGAGGTACATCCTCAGGAATCACTCTGTATATAATAACTTCACATCAGCTACTTTTATATTCCACATGTCGCGATTTTCAGCGTCTTCTGTACTAATTTTCATCTCAATCATTACTTTCACTATATGAGTATTTGAACGGCCTTCTTTACATAAGAAGATATTTCTGCCCATGGGCAGTCTTTCCCCTCCAAACCCATCATTCTCCAATCGTTCCTATTTTCTTGCCTTCCTCTTAGTCTGGCATATGATCCACATATCTTAATGTCGTCTATCATCTGATATGTTCTCCCGCCCCTCTACTATCAAAGGCCTTTTCTAGGTCCACAAATACTATATACACGTCCTTCTTCTTCTCTAGATATCTTTCGCCGGTTGTTCATAGCAGTCCAATTATATCTCTCACCTTTTCCTTCCTGAAGCTAAATTGCTCCTTCTTCTGTTCTTCCATCTTAGAATATAAACGTCGATTCAGTATTCGCAGAAGAATCTTCGCCGTGTGTGATATCAGGGTGATAGCCCTGAACTCATTACATTTCTCGACATTATTTTTCTTCGGTTTTGGAAGCAAAAATCTTCAGGCCATTCGTCTTTCTCATATATTTCGGTGCATAAGTTACGTAGGACAATTTGTTATAATTCTACCGATTACGTAGACTGTAGAAACGTCAAGTCGCCCAGTAAATTATAGTTTTTTCTTTCGGTGATATTTGACGTCTTTATCATTTATGCCCACATTTTCTATTTAAAGGCTTCTGATACTGCAAATTTATCTCTTTGAATGTATAATTTTTCCTTGTTTTGCCTAGTTAACGTCAAACTGTGAACAGCTGTCCTTGAAAGATTATTTAAACCTTGTAGAAAATCATAAAGTATAAACGTAATATTTTGTAGTCATAACAGTAAGTTCCAAGATAGTTTACTTCTTCATTCACCGTAAAAAAACAAACATGAGAAATATTTGACAACAGTGTATACTCATTCTGTACAGTAATTTATCAAATCAGACAGTAATGAAGGAATATTTCCATTATATCTTCTTAACCCGCTGAAAGATAGGCTGTGGCAACTTGGCAAGTCCCGCCACCAGTTTTTCATGACGGAAAACTCGATCCAGTTACATTACTGACTGTGAGAATACATGAAGCAAGCTTGTGGTGTGCTGAGTGTTTGCCTCTTGAAGATTTGAACTACTATTTCAGCAATTTGAGATATTATGTTTATATACAGTGTACAAGTGCATCTGTAGTAGCCTATAACGCTAAACATTACTCCTCCGTTTCAAAATATGGTATAGTAAAAACAAAATGAAGTCTGATTGTGCGCATGCGCGCACAAATGTTTCGCGGTGTGGTAGTCTGTTCAGTAGTGAAGGGACCATCAGACAGTGCAGTTGTGAATGTTTCTAATCTTCTGTAGTGCATCAAACTATAATATTTAAATAGTTCATTATGAACAGAAATCAAATGGGCACCTGCTGTGGTGTTCCTGTTGCCGAAAATGTACAACAATTCAATCAATTTTGAATTAGAGCATCTAAGACACAACAGTCGTATAAAAACGTTGTAATTTATTGCAGTTTTATGTTAATTTGTCCCTCATAAAACAATGTTTGGTTTTCTTTATTAATTTGACATCACACAGAATGAAATGTACAGTTTCCCTGAAAGGAATGAGACAATTGAATATTCCTAAGTCTCAGATGTAAACACTGCGCATGATCAGAGACCAGAGCACTGATACACAAGATAACGAATATTCAGTTACTTAGATTCAGGCTATTTGGTTTGTTACTAGCATCGTTCCGGAATTCACTTCAAAAACTGCAAAATATGATATGTTTGGTTTTGTCGTCAACGCATAAGCACGGACCTATTCAATGCTTATGTTAATAACCTACAATTTAGCTGTAGCAATGTGGTGTCATAATTTTGGGTTTGTTTACTTAATGTAATTAGATTTAATTTGATTAGCTTCATCAATTGGACTCTGTTATATCCTGTTATTTAAATATTTAAGTTAGAGTTGCTTTATTAACTCTTACTGTGCAAGATGACCCTTATTTCAATAATTCTATATCACGTTAAATAGTCATTGTCTACACTAAAGTATTATCATCATCCCTCATTTCTCATCTTAATGGTGAACCGACGTGACATGAGACAGCGAGTTATAGCTCTAGTTGAGGCTGGATATGGGGCTAGATCTGCTGGCTGCTTGGTCGATGTTCCTGGAAGTACAGCCGAGAGGGTGGGTTCATCGTTACCAAAATTCAGGGGGGGTCGAAAATCGCCCTATTCCTGGGCGCCCCCGGATTTTTTCAGGGAAGAGGATGCCTTTTATTAGGCATTTCGCGGGCCCCCTTTCGGACTGCTCGAAATAAGAGCAGCATCTAATTTTCCCGGCTCTTCACGACGGGATCGCAGATTGAAAACCGCGGATTAGAAGCTGAGACTGGCAAATGGATATTGGGGGAAACAAAGTGTGCCGTCTTGCCGCACTAACGAGTGGATTTCGATTGAGAAATGTAATTTTCTCCGACGCAAACCCTTTTCAGTGATTACGAAATCCTGTCCGTGTCTATCTGAGGAGGTCTCCGGCATGAACCGGGGTATGTGCACCGACGTGAAAGATCGGGGCGCTTTTCATATCGTCACATCTAGTATATACAGTCGCGGCTCAATACATAAATATGCAAAATAATATTGCTCACCATAGGGTCGCTAATAGCCTCTTTCAGGCAATGCAAAAAATACCGTCAAGTCTATTGTTTCTACCCCTAAAAATCAACTTGTGACAGATATAGTGACTTGATATCGTGTTGGGGTGATATCTTCGACCCGGGCCTGGGGTTTTAACCATCGATGGCCGGTTTTAAAACGGGAACTTACAGCCTTCAAAAAAATACCTTCCCTTCCCCCCAAATTTTCCCGAAGGAACTTGTGTTCCCAAAAGGGTAACCCTCTCGTGCACTATGTCCCAAAAACAAAAATGGTTTCAAGGACCGGATCAAATCAAATTTTTCTTCCCCAAATCACCTGATTTGAATTATCAAAAAAATTTTTGGGCGGAATTGAAAAAAAAAGGAAGCCCCCATCCCCCCAGCCCCAAATGAGACAATTGTGGGGGTCAAGTTTTGGGAAAACCGGGAAGATTTCCCGGGGGTTAATTATTCCACAATCTCTGACATCCTCCGGAAACTGTAATAGAAGATGTGGTGTGGGCAAGATTTAAGTTGACAGGTCTCTTTTTTTTTTTTGTTTTTTTTGGGAAGAATATTTTCTTAAGTAAGATTTATTTTTTTGATGAGGTTCAGCCAACAAGACCCAAAAATTGGGCATAAAATTATATTTTCGACAAATTAGACGTCAGGGGCTTGAAGAAAAAATTCCCCCAATAAAAAAAGTTTTCCGGGGTTGGGAAAACCCAGACGTTTCGGTTAAACAGTGGGCCGCCGCTACTTTGAGCTATCGAGACAAGACAGTGACAACAAGGTTAGAATGTAGATCCCTAGGGCATTTGCCATTCGGTACAGAGAAGCAAAATTTGTGACCCGAGCAGTTGGAAACCGGGGGTTAAAACTTCTTCTGATTCTTATTTTGGTTCTTGTCCTTGTTGTGGTTGTAACAATTCTTGCTGTATTTTTTTATGTTACGTATGTTACTCGATATCAGGAACCCTGTAGAACTTTTCCGACGACCCAAAGTCGTCTCATTCCCCTTTTTTAACCTACCATTTTTATGTTTTTTTTTGTTAATTTTCTCAAAAAAAGTATCGTCAGTGATGTCAAAAAGCCATTTTTCGACCTTGACGTCGTGCGCGGGGATCGGGCCCAACTATGGGAGGAAGGGTTGTTATTGAATAAAAACCTGTTGGTTAAAAAACAGGTGACAAACTTCAAATGGAACGTGAAATTTTATTTTTTATTTTTATATGGCTTTTTTCTTTTCAATTATCTATATTTTTTAAAAAAAAAGTACTAATATCAATTTCTTAATATTGCGTTGTATTTTAAACGTTAATATTCATATAAATTTTATGACAACTATCTGTACAAATGGATGCACATCATTCATAAAAAATGATATCCCAAAAAAAAAAGAATGAGTATGACATATAAGTGGGAAATTGTATTTATGGGTTTTAGCCTTTAAAAATAATGAATAAATAATTAAAACAATATTACAGTACAAAGCAAAATTACCCAGATTTATATGTTTTAATGTAACTTTTTCCATAACAAAAAATTTTGCTTATGGTTTTAAGGTGAT